>JAHDVE020011690.1:0-23097 GCA_022606495.2 Halesus radiatus
CTTATGGAAGTATATGCGTATACATAATATATATATAAAAATATATATATACCAGGTACTATTAAATTCCAGTCGCCCGGTTTTCCATCCCTTTCCTGTGGAATAATTTATTCCCGCGCACCTTGGGAGACAGTCAGATTAAATGCCTCTGGATTTTTCTTCATTTATTTTGCGAAATGCGGCTCATAGATCTTTCAGTCCCCGTGGGCTCGGCTAGCCAAGAGCCTATCAAATAACATACCGTAAGTAACTGCCTGCCTATGTAATGAATTATTCTCTTGCAAAGTTTGATTTAAAATATCTTATTTTATATAAGGGAGCTAGGCTCGGAGGATGTCTAACCGAATCGATTTGTACTCCGTGGAATTGAGGATATTTAATTTTTTTTTGCTTGAGCCTATAAGCATTTTATCAACCAACCGAACACAGACGACCTCCGTATCATAATAATATTCTTTCATTTAGAATGAATATTTAAGCGGAGGGTTGAGTGTGAATATTTGCAAATAATTCAAAAACTAGTAAATTTAACAAAACAAATTAATATGAAATACTTTGTTTAGACCACTGTTTAATTTTACAATTTTAACATGTTTCCGGCACGAAATAATTACGCATTTATTGAAGAAATCATTCAAACAATTTCATACATCTGGAAGTCATCAAAATAACATTAAAATCCCACAATTCAACACTAACGGCCGTTCTTCCCAAATTTTCGATTGATCAATTTGTTTTGTTGAGTATTCACTCTGTCTGTTTCCAAACATGTTTTATCCTAAATTGTCTATGGAGGTGCCCGCCCACTTACGTAGAAAATAAAATACTTTCATAGACATACATTTGACATTTGACGTTTCTCTTTCGTGAAAAACAGGACAAACCGTAGCTTAAAATAATTAAAATAAGTTTTTTCACGCCCACTTTCATACACGATAAAATAGTAGCCGCCCACTTTTAAGACAATAATAAAGTGACATTTAAGTAAAAACTTCCCATGTAAAATTAACATAAATAAGTAAATATTGTATTTATTATGAATACATATTATTTGTTTTAAAAACTAATACATAAACCAACATTTTATACTTCACAAAGTGTGTGTTAGCTTGACTTTTGATAATGCCGCTAAGCACATTATTCATTTGGTATATTTGACATTTAACGTTCCTCAATGAGTGAAAAAATAAGACAAAACCTAGCTTATAATCAGTAAAATAATTTGGGTTTTCTTCAGTTTTATTTAAAACATAAAAAACATGTTTTGACGTTCGAAAACGGAAATAAATTGTTGTCGTTCAATACTTGAATCGCGATACATAGATCGCTAACGAATAATGACTTTTGACACTTCACTGACATTTGTTCACCCTGTTGATACTTGTAATAACTAGTCATCCGTTGAAGATAACTCAATCCACAATAATCGATGTTCTAAATTGGTGGTAAATTTAATCGAGAATTTCGTTGGGAAGATAATAAATTAAAGATGATAATTCTTAATAAATTTGTATATTAATATTAAATTATTAACACAGTGTAGCAAAATTAAACATCTTATTAAACGTTCTGGTGTTTGATGGGGAAATTTCGCTTAAATAATAAAATCATAACATAAAATATTGTTGTATAGTACAACAGAAAAATACGAATAATATGTCTTCGAGAAGATCAGGTGGCCCAGTAGTGTGGCCGACGGAAAAAATTATATTAACCGAGTTTTTATTTTTTGAATTGGTAATAATGGCAATACTCCTTGTCTCCGCTGAGCGAAGCGTTCTTTAAATTTGAAATTTCGCTTTACGATAAATAAAGTGCGATTTGCGAAGCGAAATTTCAATTTTTGAAACCTCTTTGCTCATCGGAGACAAGGAGTATAGCCATTATTGCCAAGTCAAAAAATAAAAACTATGTCAATATATTTTTTCCGTCGGCCACACTACTGCGCCACTCGCTCGTCTGGAAGGCACTTTAGTCATGTAAAATTAGTTTAACTATTACAGTAGTTTGTGTTCATATAGTAACAGTTTACATCAATATCTTTTCTTATGATGGTCAATGTAAGGTTATCTGAAACGATGGTACAAGAAGTAGGATCCGCAGAACGGAACCAAAGCATATCCTCTAACTAGTATAAGTAATAAACAAAATATTTGATTCGTCGGGATCCATTCAGGTCGTAGATTGTTTTCCAAAAATTAACTACGACATTATTCCAAACATAATGTTCGGCACGAATATACTTTTATCTGAGTCTCAAAATTCTTTCAGTAAGGTCAATTCTGTCGTACAAAATTATATTTCAGCACATTAATAACCCTATATATAATACAAATAGACTAGAGCACACTTACAATACTCGTCTCAATTTTAATGAAGGATTAATGGTTCCTAAGCATACAAACAAATATGGTCAAAGAACGTTAGATTAAATTATTCCTAGCTGTTTAAATATATGTAAGCGTAGTGAGAAAGATTAAGAAAGGGACGCTTAGATGGTTTGGGCATGTAGAGCGAATGAACGAAGAAAGGAGTGTAAGGAGAATATATGACGCGAATGTGAATGGAAGAGGCTGATTTTTGAGAAGAAATTACGGAACAATCATGAATCAAATACTCGGAAATGTTGTAGTTTTAATGAATACAGAGAATGTACAGGTTGTATGAATGTGAATGAAGCAAGAAGTGTATGCCATGATCGAGTTGTTTGGCGGTCCATCCTCTCTGCCTACCCCTGCGGGGAAACGGCGTGATGGTTAGTTAGTTAGTTAGTTAAATATATTACTTGCTGAAAATAAAAATTATGCTCAAATAAAACAGTTAATAAATATATTGAAGACTTGGCTAGCTGAAAGAAAATATTTGTATTAGACAATTAGGAAATATAATTTTTATGCGATTTACTGTTCTGATTTATGATTTTATTTTTAATTTTTATAGATATAATTAAAAATATTTTTAAGTAGGATTATTGTGAAATGTATATGTTTTAAATATTTTGCTTTGTTACATGTGTTTTTATTTTATATGGATCTTAAATGTAAATTTAATTCATTATAAGGTTTTGAATGACAAGCCCTAAAATTACTGAAAAGTAGTTTATCGGAAATTATATGAAAAAAATAAACTGATTCTTTCGAACTCTGCAAATATTTGTGAAATGTACCTACTGTTCGCAAAATTAGTCCTTACAGCTGCAATGCAAGCAAAATAAGTTCATACAAAAAGAGTCGGTATTTCAACAATTGCTGCCCGATCATTATTCTAAGTTGCCCTCACGCCGTTGGCTTATCGACATCGCCACGTCCTTCAAGATTTCCACGGAAGATATCTGGAATTTTGGCGTTCAGTCTATGTCATCGCTTCTTGAAATAAATCTGTCTGGGAATGTACCTTTTCGTCAATTTAAAAACATGACAACGCTTTGTTGAATCTTGCGATACTTTCTTTATAAGCCTTCCACGTCTACAGCCTACACTACCCGACTCAAATGTCAACTGTCAAAATCAATCGAACGGAATTGCGGGCAATATTTTATAGATTTAATAAATACGTATAAAATTTTTCACGTTTTACAACGTTTCATTCGGGATTATGTTTAATAAGAATCTTTTTGTTTTGCTCAAAACTGAAAAAAACGCTGAAAAAAATTACTCACACGAAATATACAAATACAGGCTACCTAAATTCGTACATTTATTGGAAAAACTGATTGAGGCATATATACCTTGTTGTAATATTTAAACATTACCTTTATATTTTCTGTCTCTTTTTTTCTGTTTCATGTTTCATTGAAATTTGTTAATATTGTCATCTTCGATTCAATCCATTTTTTTTTTAATAAAACACTGAAAAATAATATTCCAAAAATATTACATTTTCCTAGATTTTGGGACGGAAAATGGGTATTTCTTTTACCAATGAAATTAACGTTTCCAACTGAAAATATTTGCATTGTAGAAATTTCTGAAAGCTAGAGAAATTTGAGAGAACCGTTTGTAATATTGTAAAGGGCCCATAAACAGATAAATTACTTTATATTTAATGTTTTTAGCTACCTATATAAAGAATTTTAAAATGAATATTTTTGACATGGATGTGTCTGTTCACTCGGATCTCTCAGTAAATTCAAATCAATCAGTATAATTGACATTAATAAAATCAATTAATAAAGGCCTATAGATAATAGTATAGTAACAAGCCTGCAATAGGCAAAACCTAGTAATATAGTAATACTATTTTGTACCATTTAACTATATTGGTAAAATGCATACCTTTTTTATATGAATACCGTACAAGAGTCCCAACTGCCCCCAACCGTCTGGAGCCAGTGAGACTATGGCATCCCCAATTGGGGAATGTCGTGAGGCTGGTATTAGGGAGGGGAATAAGAAAGGGAAGAGGTAGGTGGGGTCAACAAGGCGATATTGAGAGTATGTTCCACTCTGGAACGTGCGCAATTATAGTTTATATTATTTTTAAATTAATTGATTGTGAAACAGGACAAATTAATTAAATAAAAGTTACTTGCCCACGCCGGGATTTGCACCCGCGACCTTCGGATTCGTAGTCGAGAGCCTTACCCCTCGATCATGGAGGCCGTCAAATAATTTTACCTCCTAGTAATATTGAACGCGGTACGGGAAAGATGTTGGCAAACTAGATGTTAAAGGAAGTCCCCATAGATGAGGCAATAAAACCTCTAACCAACCCGTTACTGATACCGATATTGATCGATGATCCGAAAGTTATATAATTTGACTGAAAACGTAAAATTTATCGTAGATAAATTTTAGATAACAGAAAACACAAAGACAAAAAAAATTCAGAAAGAGAATTAAACTCGGAACACCTTTAAAAAAATAATTCGTAAACATTTATACTCGTACATCATCTCATACATACACTACTGACTCTTGACATGGACCGACTCAAGTATTTTGTTCGCTTGATCGTTTTTATTTTTTTGGGGTATGTCGTGGGATTGAAGGTATTGAGGAGGGAAAGAAGATGGGAAAGAAGACAAATAAAAATTTTTAAAAAGTGAATAAATAAACAAACAAAAAAATTTAAAATCTATAAAAAATAAAAAATTATTTTAAAATTCATTGGCATTTTATATCTGTTTGACCCATCTTCGAAGTATTTTTGAGTTCAAATACCGTTAATTAATAATGAAAGCCTACCTGTTTTGAACTAACTATACGCGCAAAGTAAATAAATAATCAACAAACAACAAAATCCACAAAGAAAAAGCGAGAAAATTAAAAAAAATCTCTGTTTGATATAATTTATGCGCGCGTGCGGCATTATCGGAATAAGGATAAAGGAAAGTGTCTAGTACATTGATCGATAAGCCATTCAAGTATGTAATTACACTCATTTTTGTGAATTGAAAGAGTCTGAAAATAGCGGAGTGTAATCCATCAAATAATAATAATGTTGACTAAGGCGAGATAATGCAAGAAAAGAAATCTAAGTGATTCTTGGAATTTCTGCGGATCTTGCTTGTAACAGTGAAATAATATTAATTCTTTATTCACTCAAAGATTTGTGTAGGTAGTATTTTTAATTTATTAATTAAATTTTTTGTTATGTGGTTGTATATTACAGGTTTTCATAACAGATTTTTTACGACTCTTGCGTTAGAACCATTTGCTCGTGGATGGAAGATTAATTATTAATCGTTAAATAATATAATATATAGTACATGTGTATGTGTTGTAGTAGGTACATAATAGTTTGATTGAGGAAAAAAACATATATGTCTATGTGTGATGTAGTAAAATACAAAAATATCCTTGCCAAAAATGTTCTAGTTCATCATCTTAAAATCTCTGAATTTTTAGCTATAAAATTATACGAGAAACTAACACTTAGTACCAAACAAAGTAATTCAGTCAATAATTGCATTAAGTCTAGCAAAACTTGACTTAAGGTATTAACAGAAGAAGAACTGACTAATATTCTTAAAACCACGTCATAGAAATTACTGGAAATGCCCTACCCAATGTATGAAGTACAGCCTGAGCACAGGATCTCCTATTGAGGAGGACTATGAAAAAAATTCTATAATAAATATGTTTTTTTTTTAAATTTATATCTTACCTTAAAATGTTAAAATTATATAGAATTTATTAAAGAAAAATAGACATTTCAATTATTTATTAATTATTAACGCCCCGGTGGGCTTTTACATATTTTATCATTTTACATTATTTTGTGAACAAAAATAAAAAAAGGTTTTAAGTTAACAAAAAAAGAACATCATACATAGTTGGTATATAAGTGTAACATATTTATGATATATATGTATGTATAATAATGTATAAATTCAAAAAGTTACAAAGGTTCTTTAATCAAAACAATTCCTTTTAAAATGGAATTCCACCATGAATTTACAGCTTCAAAATTATAAATTATTTAAAAATAAATACAATTATATCTATTAATTGATGAACTAAAGTTCTTAAAAACTTAAGACAAGATTTTTGTGCATAGCGCAAAGGGTAACAATTATTTTTATAAACAATAATTATTAGCCTGAAACACTCATCCAAATTGAAAAAACCTTTCCGAGCAAAGATAAATGTCGCCGACAGGACTCGAACCTGCACCCTTCTGATGTCCGGTCAGATGCTCTACCGTTGAGCTACGTCGGCTTATCGCAAACCCGCTAAGTTAATCAATATATACTAGTGTTTCATTCAACAATTTTTTTTCAATTTGGATGAGTGTTTCAGGCTAATAATTATTGTTTATAAAAATAATTGATACAATTATATCTATTTAGAAGAAAAAAAAACAAGTAAATTACGGAGTACTTGTAGGGTTAATTCAATTGAATACATTTTTTTGTTGAGATTGTCTTTCAAATGTTTCTTGAAAGCGTTAAATATTTGGATCTCGTCAATAATTACTTGTGTAATTAAATTCGATTATTTTTAAAGTTTTTAAATGTGAAGAAGAGTAGGGAGAATATATGGCGGACAATTGGATGAATGAAGATGTCGGAGATTGAGTGCAATAGTTTCTAGTAACGTGTAATGGGAATCGCAGTTAGGCTAAAAAAATATGATTGTTAAAACACCTTATAAGGTACACGGAGAAATAAAGTAATTATGTTTAAAAAACCGATAACCAAAAAGAATAATCAAGTATTTTAAAATATCAGGAATAAATAGACCTAATAACTGACGACAAAATAATGAGCATTTGAATAAATATATTGAAATGTGAATGTTTTCACTGATTTCCCATAATAATTATGCTTGGAGTATTGGGTGTTCTCACAATCAACAATTCGAATGTCTTTAAGAGGAATGGCTGCGCGGCCATTTTCACACAAAATTTAATTTTGGATTTGAGGCCAAAATACTCACTTAAACCTAATGATCTTTCTTTTAATGAAAACAGTATGGTAAATATCTAGTGCGGAATAGAAGTAATTTATTTATTTTTGTTTAACAATATGAAATATGGGCCATTAAAGGAATTGATTTTTCGTGATTTTAGAG
Source organism: Halesus radiatus (assembly GCA_022606495.2). NCBI lineage: Eukaryota > Metazoa > Arthropoda > Insecta > Trichoptera > Limnephilidae > Halesus > Halesus radiatus. The sequence goes on from JAHDVE020011690.1 coordinate 7,518, forward strand.
GCACCTTTAACAATTATTTGGGGGCTAACGGTGATATTAATTATTAATTGTTTTTGTGTTTAATTCGTAGAGCTCCATTTAATTTTTTTTTAAATTTAATGTAAATCAAATTTAATAATTATTATTAAATTTGATTTACATTAAATTACAAAAAAAAAAGCTAACGATGATGCAAATAAAAAAGTTCTACCTGGTCAATTTCCAAAATATAATGAAATGCTAAATAAATAAGTTTAAAAAATATATTTGAAATAAGCGTTTTGATGGATTTTAAATTAAATTAGAACACAAATTTTCCGTATATAATTTTAAATATCTACCCAAAAAAAATGTGTTTTTTTTTTTAATATTATGTTTTTATATTTTTATTTACATAATCATATTTACGGAACAAATGTGATAATTGAAAAAAAAAATAAGTCAATAAACCCGCAAATAATTTTCTAAGGTGCCTCTAAAATAATGATTTTTTTTTCATATCCTTTACTTCTTAATTTAAAACAAAAATAAAAAAATACTTCTCATACCAACTAGATATTTACTAGACCTTTAATTTATAAAAAAAAGTATCATTCAGTTTGAATGGGTATTTTGGCCTCAAATCCAAAATTAAGTTATTTGTGAAACATGCGGTGCAGCCGTTCCTCTTAAACCTAAAGAAGATGATAAGGAATCTACCTTCAAAAGAATGTAAATAGCGCTATTGATGTCATTCATCTGATCAGATAATTTAAAATGTCAAAGCCATTCACATTGACCGGAAAAAACAGTCACACTTCTCCTGATGTCAATTTCAGCAAAGGATTTCGATTTCGAGGATCAAACGCTTTACCGAGATTAAATTTATTAGTTCTAAAACTGATTCCATTTTACATGGGACCTACTCATATTCTGATTGCTAAGTATTCCATCTTAATTAAATATTTGTTTTTCATTTTATTTATGTAGCTTTAGAATGACAATCAAAATACCAGACTATTTTTTCCACAATTCATTTCAACAGCCACAATTAGAAGTCGTAAGCAGATAAAAATACTAAATTTATTTGATTTTTAATTATTAATTATTTTTATTGAGATATAAAAACCTCATTGTAATATTTAATCATTGGAGAAAATAATATTAACATAACCTAAATGAAAGATGAAACCGGACAAAAGGACAGAAACTAAAAATATTTCAGTCGCATCTGGGACTCGAACCCAGGTCCTCTGCCTATCCGGGGCAACGCTCAACCGACTTAGCTAATGAGACAAGTTCAATTTGTGTCATCTTCATCGATAACATATCTCAAATTCAAGATTTGTGAATATTATTTTCCATTTTTAATCTCATATTATTGGCAGCTATTTTTATGATGTTTACAAAGTTCTACCCAAACTCAATTGCAAACTTAAACAGTGTCTCGGATTTACATCCGACTTTTTATTTATATGAGACATTGGGTCGAGTCCCAAATGCGACTGAAATATTTTTAGTTTCGATCCTTTTGTCCGGTTTCATCTTTCATTTAGGTTTGTTAATATTATTTTCTCCAATGATTAAATTTATTTGAATAACTTATTTGAAGCTTATAAACCGCATATAATAATAATATTTAATAATTAATAATTCATTAAAAAAGATAATATTAACAAATCTCAAATGAAACATTAAACCAAAAAATAAATAAAAAGGTATCAGTAGCATAGCATGACGGCCTCCATGGTCGAGGGGTAAGGCTCTCGGCTGCGAATCCGAAGGCGGCGGGTTCAAATCCCGGCGTGCGCAAGTAAATTTTATTTTTTAATAAATAAAAATAAAACAATAACTTTGTTTACATCACTTTTATTTATATTTGAGCCGACCGGGTTTCGCAACTACCGTAGCTTCTTCAGTGTGGTATACAACTGTAAACAGGTGTGTTCAAAAGAAAAGGTGAATTTTGAATTTTCGAGGGCTGTACACATTCGATTATCTTTTTTTTATATCGGTACACATATGTTTATCATATGTTAGCATTATCAGCCATTTTGGATGAGTGGTTTGTTTTTATAACTGGAAAGGTTAGTCACGTTTTTGTGTGTTCTTCGATTTTTTACTTTAGGTTCGTTTTCTGAGGCATCATCAGTCCGATTGAAGTGACATTTTTTATTTGCTTTATTTTCTATGTCTTCATCAGCTTTTCTTCAAAAAATCCAGAAAATTGATTCTTTTTAGAAAAAAATTGTTAATAATTGTTATTCCTATGGTGGAATTTCCTAGTTTTGGTCGGAACTTGATAGCCGTTTTCTAGGGCATCATCAGTCCGATTGAAGTTAAATTTTAGATTTGCTTTGTTTTCTATGTACTTATCAGCATTTCTTCAAAAAATCCACAAAACCGATGTTTTTAGATTTTTTACTAATTTTTTTTTAGTAAAAAATCGAAGAACACACAAAACTTGACTAACCTTTCCAGTTGTCAAAAACAAACCACTGATCCAAAATGGCTGATAATGCTAACATAGGATAAACATATGTGTACCAACATAACAAAAAAAAACGATAATCGAATCGAACACAGTCCGCGAAAATTCAAAATTCACCTTTTCTTTTGAACACACCTCGTATAATGTCACATCACCAAGTTACCGCTTCATATGAAAATATAAATTTTATTTAATTAATTTGTGTTGTTTCACAATTAATTAATTTAAAAATAATATATAGTGTATTCGCGCACATTCCAGAGTGGAAGATACTTTCAGTATCGCCCTGGTGAAAGACCACTATTCAGAATTGAAACGTTGCTTGGAATGGCTTTTAGCCGTGTTTGGTGACGAGATCTGAATAGTCAGGTATTTTCCCACCTCCCACTTCCCCTTCTCCTTCCCCTCCCCAATACCTTTAGCGTCACAACATTCCCCAATTTTGAATGCCATAGTCTCACTGGCTCCAGACTGTTGGGAGCAGTTGGGACTATTGTGCGGTATTCAAATAAAAAAAATATATATTATAAAAATCTGGGAATCAAACACACTGTTGTTATTTGTACCTACTTTATATTTGATTATTTACATCCTTACCTTCTAAATTGTTATATTACAGTATCTCAAATATTCATCTATGTGAGTCTGCTACTCGTGAATATTTTAATTTGTGGTTTTAATTTGCATGCATATGATATATGTATATATATATATATATATATATATATATATATATATATGTGTGTTATTTTATAATTATATTAGGTTAGGTTATTTTGTGTAGACTTTCTTGATCATTTGATATTGGTACTTTAAATTTGATTATTTATACCCCTCGTTTATTCTAAATTGTTTTATAGTTTACTAAATTGTGCAAGTGAGTCTGCTGCTCATGAATATTTTATGTCATAGTTTTATTTTGCATATATATATATATATATTACAGGGTGGCGCAAAACTACCGTTAGGGTTTGGAATGAAATGGCATAATCAAGCCGTTGTTGGTAGTCTATCGGCTTCAATTCTTGCACAAGCTGAACCTTATACGGGAACATGTGCAATGTGGCCAAAATCATCTGAATGGACCTCCGCGATAGCCCCAGTTGTGACGAAAGTCTTCTTGTTGATGTTTCTGGACTGTCCTGCACACTATCCACAACACGTTGGATATTTTCTTCCGTGTGGACCGTACGTGGTCTTGCGGTACATGGAAGGTGTCTAACTGTACCATGTTGTCGAAAATTTGCAACTAGGCGGTTTATTGTTGGTGCTGAAGGTCCAGTACGCACATTAAAAACACGACGATAAGCACGCTGCATCAAAACAATTGAACGTTGATTTTCAAAATAAAACTTAACGATTGCTGATCGCTGTTCTGTTGTGTAGTGTTCCATTTCAGATTCCCCAAGTTTTCTTCACAAAATTCTGAAACAAAAATAAAAAAATATAAATAAATTTAAAAAATTATTAAACATTCAAACCATAACGGTAGTTTTACGCCACCCTGTATAATAACAGATATACAATGTAGTGTATCTGTTATTTTACAATTAAATTAGTTTAGGTTAGTTAGTGTAAAGCGCACTTGAGGTGAACTTACACAAAACTGTGCTGTATAAATTAGTTCTTATTATTATTAAGACCTCTATCTTACCGGAACAACGCTCTAACCACTGAGCTAATGAGATACAAAAGGTCAAAGCCAATAATGTGAGAATTATTTAAATAATATAAGAATGATTACAAGTGTGTTGTTTTTCCCGATGAGGGAAGCTTTGCTTCTGAAACATATAGATATGTATATATTGAAAACAGTGGTTTAAACAAAATAATTCCTATTATTTCTTCAAAAGATTGGTACTCACTGTGTGGCTTCATTATTAATAAAATGAATAAATATTACTTTGTAAACACCACCTTTTTAATATATAAATATCAACATGTTTCGAAAGAGAAGCTTTCCACATCAGGACATGCAGAATACATACTATTAGTATTCTGTATGTCCTGATATTTATTTATTAAGAAGTGGTGTTAACAAAGTATTTTTTTATAGATTATATTAATTCATAGTCATTTATTAATTATGACGTCACTAAGTGATTACACCTCTTTTGGAGAAAATATAAGAAATAGTTGAGGACAATATTAGTAAGTCATAGATTTGTGGTGATGATATCGATAAAAATGAAGTAAAATAAAAGGTCTCATTAGCTCAGGGGTTAGAGCGTTGTCCGGTAAGACAGAGGTCCTGGGTTCGATTTCCAGATGCGACTGATACTTTTTTTTTTATATTTTCTGTGTCTTTTCTGTTTCGTGTTTCATTTGAGATTTGTTAATATTATCTTCTTCAATGATTAGATAAAAATATATTTCCCAAATAATTTCATTAAAAAAAATTATGTCCCTCGACACTTTCCTTTTCTTTGATGGAATATTATTTTTTCTCGTCACCCGCTGAGATGTGGCTTGGAGAACTTTATCTATGTATATTCAGTGACCAGATTCGAATAGCCAGGTAGGTACTTCTAAACCACAATTTCCTCATTCTTGTTATCAACCCTGATGTATGGCACTGAGGCATGGAACTGGCAGAGGAAGGATGAAAGTAGACTGAATGCTGTAGAAATGAGATCTCTGAGACGAATGTTTTTTGTTTTATTTATTTTATTTTAGTTATTTGTACATTTAAGTTTAGAAAATAACTAATTATGACTCTTTTAATATTACATATAGATAATGATAATTTAAAAACTAATGATTTTTTCTTGTTTAACTTAATGTGTTTTTTACAATATATTTTTAATTTATTAATTGTTTCACTTTTGAATGGGTCCGGCAGAGCAATATAGCATTTCATCGGTTAATAAAATATACTATTTTGCATATTGGCTTTGTTATTTTTCGGTAGCCTAATATCCTTACACGTTCTTGTGTTATGTGTGGTAAAACCATGTATGATCGTGTGAAAATGTTGAGATTCGTAATTAATGCAAGGCTGATGTAAGCGTAGTGAGCAAGATCAAGAAAGGGACGCTTAGATGGTTTGGGCATGTAGAGCAAATGAAAAAAGATAGGTTTGTAACGAGAATATATGAAGCGAATGTGAATGGATGAAGAAGCCGTGGACGCCCGAGGAAGACATGGCACGATCAAGTGAATCAAATATCAAATATCAAATATAACAGAAGATAATGTATGAGGCACTGTATGAATGTGAATGAAGCAAGAAGTGTATGCCAAGATCGGGTTGTTTGGCGGTCCGTCCTCTCTGCCTACCCCTGCGTAGAAACGGCGTGATGGTTAGTTAGTTAATTAAGTTCTCCTTCCTTTAGCATATAAGAGTTCCCAAATGAAGATGTCATTTTTCTATAGTTCCCGACAGATATAACTAATTAAAAAAATAACTTGTCCAATGATCTCACTCGTTTACTCAACTTTATTCCATGGAAGTGGTCATTTTATTCAAAGTGTCGCTTTGACACATTTTTTTTAATTGTGCAAACTAAACTTTGGGTTCAGAATTTAAAGAAGTTCCGACCCCAACGCATATGCTTAGTCCAAATATTATTGGTAATTTTTTTTAAAGTGTTGATTTTGGCGATTTTTTTTTTTCTAATGTCGACATCAAAATAAATACAAATCCACAATTTCGGGTGGATCGGTCCCATATCCCATCGGTGCCTGAGAAAACATCCCTTAAGTTAAAACCCCGACGCTTGCATTTACTCCACACAAATTGATTGCTTTTTTCACAAGTGTTGTTTTTGGAATTTTTTTAGTTCCTACCGCAGCGTTTGCATTTACTCTATAAAATTAATAGCCTTTTCCACGAGTGTCACTTTTTGCAGATTTTTTTAATGAAATATTATATAGCTAGTATATTTTGTACAGTGAAAAGTTCGTTTTGAAATAAGGTAGGTACATAATGTTATCCATCCACTAAGGGTTTTAACCTTTTTATAAACTTACCGATATTATGGTTTGTAACATCACCGCTATTTGCAATGCAATAATTCAAGATGTTAGTATACAGAGCCATCTATGGAAATAATAATGAAATAACAAATCTTTGAGTAAATAATTTTTTTTAAATGATTTCAATTTTTTTTTTTTTTAATTTTTTCATGTAATAGTATTTTATTACTAATAATAAAACGACCCTTTTCAATTCTCAATTCTCACCCGAACATGAGAAATTACACACAGCCACAGAGCAAGTAATGTAGGCCACTGCTAATAATAAAATTTGCTATTTTGCATAGTTGTCTCTAGTCTTTTCTATTGTTAGTTGTTCATAGAGTCACCGACAGATGTCACTATTATATAGATTAACCATCCTGATGTTAACGGGGAGAGGGACGTCGAAGAGTTATTATTTATTAATTCAAAATAATGATAATGATAATGATAATAATGTGCAATATGATAAACGTGGTGTTTTTACAGAGAAAACTATTTATTACTTTTTTTTTTAAATATGCATGGGCTTAGCAATTATCAAAATACAATCAGAGATATTACACATTTCTGACCGTTCTACGCATGTTATACAAAAACATTTAAAAAGTTGAATATCCTTAAAAAATGCTGTGTAAGTTTTTCTATAACTTGTCGATAAGATAAATTTTAAAAAAGCACAGTTGTGGTGTAATTTTCTTATGAACAGTACGTAACTTTAGAGTTTTTTTTTTGTAATGCGGATTACAAATCTTTGGTTATGTTTATTTACAAAAACGCAACGATAAAGGATTAAAAATACTTTTCTCTACTGTAAAAATCATATTCGTATTTTCAATATTTTGTAAAACATACAATGGGACGGTCAGAAAAAGTAATATTTCCGATTATATTTTGATAAATATTAAGCCTATGTAAATTAATAAAACATTTAACAAATATTTTTCTATTTAAAAACATTATGTTTAGCGTGTGGCGTAATAATACTATCATTATTTTGAATTAATAAATAATAACTCTCCGACGTCCCTCTCGCCCTTAAAAACAGAGATTCTAGCTCACGGAGCTTACTTGGATTCACTGAGATTAGAGGTACAGGTTACAGTATACCTGCCTCCAGTCTTTCCTTTCTTGTTCTAATTGTGGAAAGTATTATCGTCTTAACACGTAAAACCCGGAGGTTCAAAATAAAACACATTCGGCGATGGTGGGTCCAGATTGACCCGGCTGAAATGATGAAAATAAAAGGCTTTTTTATGCATTTTTCGTTCATATCCTTACTTTTATATGATATTATGTAATTCCTCATAAACTCATAACATATCCCTTGTGTTTCTTGTATAAAGATAGATATTTTAGAAATTAGTATTCCGTAAATGTTGCGGTTCTTCGATATGCAGCAGCGCGGGCATACCACGCGAGAGCAAAACAACAACTAAATCGGTAGCGTCTGGAGACAACCGCTGCCGACGGTCAGCGGAATGAGGAGAGCAGTGCGGGAGGGGGTTAGGACTCGCCCCAGGAAGTCAGTGGAAGCGAACATTTCTGCTTACATATTTATTAACATTTTCGGGAAATTGATGGTGTGCATTTACAAGTATATCATGTATGATTTAAAATACCAGAAATAAAATCACTTATTTAATTCTTCCTTGTGGCTGTACCTCTAATAGAAAGATGTGTAAAAAGAAAATAAATTAAATTTATAGCCATATTATATGATGATTGCTTATGCAAATATTAGAAAATATTATATAATGGCGTTCTTATTTGAGTATTTAATTTTCTCACACATTTATTTGTCACAATTAAAACCATTGAATGACATACATTTTAGTTAAAAAATACTAAAACTTTTATTTTTCAACAAAACAAATTTAAATGAACAATTTTCATTAAAAAATTAAAGGAATCCGGAATTTGACAAGTTGATCTGCAACGGATTCACTCAGATTTCCTACACTAACTGCATTATCACTTCCATTTTCACTTTCAGATATTTCCTCTACTAATATGTCTTCCGGATCTCTTTCAAATTCTGGATCCAATGCTTCGAATTCCAAGTCGCCATCATCACTGATCTCACTGTTAAGTAGCTTTTCTATCTCATTATCAGCTAAATAATGTTGCCTTGCCATTGCGTTAGTACGGTACGAAATAAAAAAAAATTAAAACAAAGTTATAAAAATATAATCACCATACTAGAAATGTGCCCGAATGGTTGACAACATCTGCGTGTTAAGGACTGCGAGGGACAAAGACGGAAGGATAGAGCGAGAGATATACTGTTTCGTCGGCTGCTCAAATTCAAATGAGAAGAGATAGAGTTTTTGCGTGTTTTTATAAACAATTATTCTAATAACTTATTTAAAACGTGTCCGATTTTAATCATTTTTGAGTCGAGATGTGGGTAAATATTTGATAAAAGAATAGACAAGAGGAAATTAGCCTAAACGAAATATTTGCGGCAAAATCTTTTATTTAAAAAACACTGGGTCAAATCAGACCCATCACCGGAGTCGAGGTGTTAAGCCAATCCACCGGCTAAAATTCCAACGAAATCAAGCGCTCCTTATGCAGGTGGCGACAAGGTTGAAATTCCCGCTTAACATCGGCCGCATGTTTCGATTTACGCGAAAAAAACTATCACTAAAATGCGTCTTTTATTCTATTCTGTAAAAATCAGACATAATTATTAAAATATTTTACGCTCATATTTCTAAAAATTTAATTTAGCACAATTAACATACGCCAATATCAGAAAAGGGGTTCGTAAGTAGAACAGTTTGCGCTTTAAACATTTTGTTTTTAATGTCTGATAAATAATTTTTTTATAGGCTTACAAAAAGACACAACAAAAAAATGCCCGGTTAAAGGAAAGGTAAAGGTGTGTTCTATTTGCAGTATTTAATTCAATTATCTATGATATCTCTAGGTCATCAAATTCTCAAACCGAAAACACATGATGTTGCATTACTTCCCATTGCATCGCCTTAAATAATAAAAGATTTTTTGAAAACGGAATTTTTTTTTTAATTTAGATCATGCTTACAGCAATAATTTTTCACATGAACTCTCTGTAATTAAACTAATAGCTTCTAAAAACAGTTATGACCTTAATCTCATTGACAAAATCATATAAAAAAACTTTGCTGAATTTTAACAAATCAATTTTAAGCTTTATAATGATCTACCTACTACTAATAAAAATAAGCTAACTCCGCAATAGCGCAGAATTTTGTACATAAGTACATTTTCTTCTATATGGATATCACAACTACCATCATAAATAAGGCCAGCTTTATATACCAATACTAGGTATTATAGAATATGGTATTTTCGGATGGGGTAGTGCTAATGATAATATTTTTAATTTACTCATTAGAACACAAAAAGCCATCATGAAAATTTTTCTTAAAGTCCATGTAAGAACTAGCACTGATGAAATCTTTAACAAACTTAAAATTTTGTCAATAAAACAATTACACTCTAAAACAATACTACTTTATATTCATAAATACAAAAAAACACAAGAAATAACAACAATCACACATATTAGAAACACTAGATCTCAGAGTCAAAAACAAATACAACAAGGAATCACAAACACAACATTTGGACAAAAAAACTTTTTTACTATGGTAGTACAACAAAATCCTTTAAAAATCACAACATCCATAATAAATTTAAAAATCAAATAAAAAACTGGATACGTTACATAAGTAGATCTGAAATAGAAAATATAAACACCAAATACAAACACCAAAACCACTCAACTGCACTTAAAACACCTCACGTAACAATTTTTTTTCATCAATTTAATACAGTGTAATTTAATATTTTGTAAATGAAATCCTCAGCACGGGAAACCCCATATTATTATTATTATTACTAATTAAAAATGACATATTCAATTCCAGCGTCGATAAATCGACGTTTATCAAAATAACGTTATACAGTTTCATACAATACGGCATGTTTAAATATGAGTACAATATATCTTACATAATTATATTATTGTATGGGTTACTTTACCTACCTCACTAGGTGAAATCCGTTCTGGGGTAGGTGGCCAATATTAAGCCATTCTGGTATCTACAAACATCATCGCGATAATTGCCCGTCTATTTATATAGGTAAAACTTCGAGAAACGTAAATATTACATGGAATCAAATAATTTATTGAATGCTGAACAAGTATATGTTTTTAACACTCAAATAGTTTAATTTTTTAATATTTTTTTAAGTTTAAAAACCTCATTGTCATATCATTAAAGAAGATAATATTAACATAAACTAAATGAAACATGAAAACGAAAATATGTAAGATTTTATACAAACATTTTACAAATATGGATATAATAGCTGATGTGTTCCCGGCCTTGCTCAGGATTTTTTTTTTTTGCTTTGAAATGAAGTTATGAATTCTCGCGTGTCATTAGGGTCCCATAATTATTTGACAGCGTAAGTAACTATCTAAAAATAAAGAAACATTCATTCGAATATGTTATTTCATTCCAAAAGTTTATTTTATTTAAATATATATCAATCATAAAGTTATTAAGTAGGTACCTACTCGTGTTTTCCATTTTGAAAACATTCTACCCAAAAAACCTTCTTCTTTTGAATATGCAATCTGTGGCTAACCAGAGTGTTATATCTATGGGCTAACCTAAATAAAACAAGGCGGGTTCAACGTTTTTCATACTAATTTTAAAGGTTGTAGCAACAGTTTTACATATTGGATTTCATTCAAACTACTTTCTAAACCTATCCGGCACTAATTAAAACAAGTGCTATTTTCAGCGAAACCGGTCCAGTGATTTTTGAGAACATCGAGGACAAACAAACAAACTTACACTGATTATATATATAGATTAGTAAGTATTAATAGCAAAAAGATTTTGTACAGATTACATTAACGGCATTTTGTGTTCAGATGTTGTCCAATAGATGGGAGATGGAAAAGTGTATAAAATGTAAACCAGTGTTCTAGATCCAGAATCGTAACTAGACCACTACACCCCAGAGAATGTAAATTTGCCAAAAGTTTGTTTTTGGGTAAATCACGTACCTATAAGAAATTATTAAATTTTCCGCTGCGAAGACGTTTATTTTTAAACGAACTTTAACGGAAATGCTTTATTATTCTTTTGAGAGATACTTAGAAAGTGATTAAGTGTAATTCAATTTAAATGTAATTAGGGATGCCTTAATTCTGTTACGAATTGAAAAAGCTTCCCTTGACTATTATTTTTAATCTGGGGTTTTAAAAAAGCAGTGATATCAATGGAATGGTTAGTTTTGGATAAGTATTTTTTTCAATGATATTGTAGCCAGAGTTGGTAGGCGACGTCGGACTCCCCCCACTTAAAATTTATATTTGTAAATTCACACACAAACCACGAACTACTCACCAAATAAGTTAAATTAACTCTTCGCCAAACAGACGTGTTGTCATTTTTTAAACCTCAAATTGGTGAGGCGGCAGCCGGCCGGCTCCTGCTAACTCAGCACGTTCCACACACCAATGACCGGTCAATGGCTGTGTTGGCATCATGTCTAGGCGTCGTGAGTTCAATTCATCGGCCGACTAAGTTCTCCATTACGACATAAGCAACTGCTTACTGTGATGGTGGTAGGATATTTTCAAAAATTGTCAGGTTATTCGTCCACTCCAAAACGGTTGTCTTCCTTTTTAAAAATCCTTAAAACTAAAGAATTCCTAAAGTGGTGACCCCAACGTGATGGTAAAGTACTCTTATGGTAAAATCTTCCCGAATTATTTTCTCTCTTCATTTTAATGGTAAAATAACTGCCTTTGGTTCCAGGAGATGTAAGTGAAATGCACATCGCAAAGTAAAGAAATTGATTTTTGTTCATGGTTATGCTTGACGGCTGATCGCAATTTGATCATAAGCTGAAACTCGCCAAGAAACGGCATTTAACGAGGACAGTTCAAAAGTAAAAAAAATGAAAATGCGATATGATGTTTATCAAATGTAACGAACTCTTGTAACCACTCAACCTTAGAAGAAGTAGATTGTTTGACCTTTTCGTGTTCATGAAACACCTTCTGGATCCAATGTCGGAAATTTTGACCGCTACACCTGTAGACCCTTTAATTAATTAAAAAAGGAAACACGATAGTCACCTATTAAAAACGTAGGTAAGAATTATAAATTCAAAGGGTTCCGAAATCCAAACAAAGTGTTAAAAGTCGTTAATAAGGACTTTCCTAATCGTAATAATATCATTAAATAATTCCTTGATGTCGTAAAGTTAAGTCGGAGTGGCTTTAACTTCAAAATTACAGAAGTTTTCAAAGCGATAATTGATAAACTTGCCCCGCCAAGGAACGCTGATAACAGGCCAACAATAAATTCATAATTACAAAGTAATATTCGTTAACATTTTAATCAACGTAGGTAACATCTTGCCTGGAATCTTGACAGCATTTTTTGTTAAAAGAAGCTGTTAATTCGCAGCGAAAAACGTTTTGAAGGGAGAATTAAATAATTATTTGGACATTGTAAAAATAAGTCAAACTGTTTTCTAGGAATTTTGTTTGTATAATGGTTACGTTTGGGGACTCGTTACTTTGACAAGGTAAGTCAGCAACAATGAGCCGATCTTTCAGTGCGCTCAAAAATCTGGTGGTAGCTAAGTCTCGAAAGGAAATGTGATTGTTTTCTATTCTATTTTAATATTAACCTATTTTTTTTATTCCTGAATTAATATTAGCCATGGGCTCTGTAAGCTCGCTATGAAGCATAAAATAATACCTTCTTCCGCTAAGCTGATAAATTGCCAGTCCGTGGTTTATGAAAGGATGGTTAGTTCATTGTTTAATGCTCTCTAAACCTCAAGTGTCAGCTTACTGCTCTTTTTACTCCTTTAGCGTTGGGGCTTCATGGAAAGTTAGGGTTTTGGAACTTTCCAAGCTAAAACTTTCATGTTTCACATAACATGTTATGAAAATGTTTCAAAATTATTCAAACATAAATATTAACTTATCGTAGGAGGTTAGACTGGAAGTCCATATTGTATATCTCATTCTAATTCTGAATCTTTGGAGTGTAAACAGTCTTCAGTGAATTTCTGATGCCAACCCAGAGATATTTGTTACAAGATATTTGTATGTGGTAGCCAGGCATTGAAATCGGTTTGCTGGTCAAGCGGTCTAAAGCGTCGGGTTCTCACTGGAACCTCGAGGGATCAATGCTCTGCCAGCTGCCCCCTCAATACATCTACATATTAATACTCTAATTCCATTTTGTCTCGCGTTCTCCAACACCTTGCACCCTAGATCATATCCTAGAGATGATTTGACATATTACCAGAGCAATAGATGATATAATTTTCCATTTCATTGTTAATTTTTAAATGATTTTCAGATTTTTTAACAAATTTAAATACGGTATTTATTTTCATGGCATTTTCGGGAATTGCATTTAATGGTATGAAAGTATGGCAGATCCGACGCTGTCGTCGTTGGTGGACAGACAAATATTATTGTTTCTTCAATTAATGTGTGATTATTTTATGGCGTGTTTATTAAATATGAATATAAAAATATAATAATGAATATATAAAGATAAATATTAATATGAAGTTCTTTGTTTACACCACTGTTTAATATATAAATATCAACTTGTTTCGGAAGTGAAGCTTCCCTCGTCAGGATACATAGTTTATTAAAAATAAAGACAATTATAGTTAAATAATAAATATAAAAAAATAATTATGTAAGAGTAGACAAATTACAAACATAAACAAAAATGAACAATTAGTGATGTAGGTAAGTAATTATTTAAAAATAATTGAAAACATAAAAATAAAGAATAATTATCATAAAATATTAAATAACATAAATTTAAATTAGTATAGTAACAAGCCAAAAAAATGTGTTTATTATCTGTCTATACTTGTCAATATATATGATTACCGCACACAAGAGTCCCAACTGCTCCCAACAGTCTGGAGCCAGTGAGACTATGGCATTTCCAATTGGGGAATGTTGGGAGGCTGGAGGTATTGCGGAAGGGAAGGATAAGGGGTAGAAGAAGGTGAGGAAATACTTCCCTATTCAGATCTGGTCACCAAACACGGCTAAAAGCCATTTCAAGCAACGTTTCAATTCTGAATTCAACGTCTTTCACCAGGACGATACTGAGAGTATCTTCCACTCCGGAACGTTCGCAAATTTACTATATATTATTTTTAAATTAAAATTGCACCAGTGCACAAATTAATAAAATAAAATTTACTTCCTCACGCCGAGATTTGAACCCGCAACCTTCGGATTTGTAGTCGAGAGCCTTACCCCTTGACCACAGAGGCCGTCAAATTATCATTTTTCAGTATACTGTATATCCTGATGAGGGAACTTCTATTCCGAAACATGTTGATATTTATATATCAAACAGTGCGTAAAAAAAGGATTTCATAATAATTTTACTAAATATTATTGTTTCCTTATTTTATGATTCCTTTTCCCCTACAACATAATAATATGTAGATTTACGTCATATCCAGATTCACTACTCCCTCTTCTTAACAAATCAATTAATTGCACAGCATCACTGGAAGTGATTCAAGTATTCTATAATGGAACTTCACTGGCAGCTGACAAATGAAAATATAAAATAAATTACACAAATTATTGGAACATCGAAACCCCATTATTTTTTAAAACCAATCTTGTTTTAATAATCCATAAGTATGATTTATGTAGCGGGAAATTATTGATATGTAGACAGTAGAATGGAGTGAATTGAAGCAAATTCATACATAAAGATAACAAAAATTTCATATTTTTGCACTATTCTGTTATGTTTGTCTACAATATCTAATTAAAAAACCACATTTTCATTATGAAAATGTGGAATAAAGTTCATGTGCAAAAAAAAATTTTAATATTCTGAAACAACTGCAATGAAAGTCTGAAAAATGCTGTAAGTAACAAAATGTTCAATCATCATCATTTAATACTTACTACCTTGTTAAATTGTGTAAAATCTATGTAAATCTATATAATACCTTTCTTGTCTGTTTCACTATATCTGTAAGACACTAATTATTTACATGCTCGTATATTTTTGTACAATTGCTATTAATTTAATGTTTCTATATACTTATCTTACCTTCGTTGATTTTTTTCTCTATTTT